>JAYXIM010014821.1:0-19348 GCA_037575425.1 Anastrepha fraterculus
GCGATTGCTGGCTTTTGGTAATCTTGGCTGAAAGCATTCAAAAGTTATAAGAGTATTTTTGTGGGCAGCCTATGAGCTTAAGTGCTTGCAAATGCAATGTTAAGTAAAATACTGAGATATCTGGTTTAAAGAGTAGTGGTACATGAAGGTATTTCCGGCTCAATTTTGTATATAAACAAGAACTGAAGTGCTAAAGAGCCTTACATACCCGTGTTTTAGTCAAATTTATTTTGGAATGGCCGCTAATTTTTGGAGTCATAGAAACTCTTAAACAATTTTATAGCTGGAAGTAAAGCCTGTAGCCCCAGCTGACAGGCGAACGGAAGTCTTAACACAAAAAAAATGGTAGCGGTTTTTCAGTTAGGTTAAGCTGAAGCAGTTGTTCTGTGGCACACACTCAAGCTCGTAGTTCATTGTGATGCCGCGTGAAGAACTCGTTCTTATATCTTCTAAAACCAGTCTTTACTTTTCAAAAATTTTAGAGTATCCCTGATTTCAGCAGAACTGAGGTTTTGCGATTTATTAAGAAATATTCTACCTGAACTGGTAAATCTGCGTTTGGATAGAGCAGCAGAATATCACAAAAGGTGCGAGATCATCTCTTTCTCTTCTTCATCTAAACAGCTTCCTCAGAAGACATGTGCTTGCACGCGCATCCTCTGGGTCTGTCTATCTACTAAGCAGTGCCCCATAATAACTGAAATGAGTGTGCTAAGACTGTGCTTATTTTGACTCAGTAGAGACGCTGTGCGTTTAGCATTGAGAGTCGGCCACAATTGTCGGGCGATTCTGCAGCTGGTTTCATTACGTCATCTGCCATTCGCTGCTCTTGCGATTTCCTGAAAGATAAGTAGCTTACATGTTTGTCTGTACATATCTGTGTACTCATTGATCAATTTAGTGCCAAGGTTCGCTAGTTCATCGGCTCTTCAGTTACCCTCAATATTGCAATGGCCAGGAACACATGTTACCTTTAGCTGAAATCATTCATTCATTCCGTTAAGAGATGTGCGGCATTTCCTGGCTACCTTCGAATTTGTCTGTAGCCTTGTAAAGGATTTTATCGCTGCCTGTCTGTCAATGAAAATGTTTTGTATATAATATATCATCTTCAGGTATTGTACTACACTGTACCAGTGTCACGGCTCTTCGTATTGCCATCAGCTTAGACTGAAAGACACTACAGTAGTCGGGCAGCCGAAAATTGAAGAAGATCCGCAGGTGTTCGGAATATATACCTCCACTCACCCTGCTCACGAGCTTTGAGCCATCTGTGTATACCTCGATGGACACGCCCTATTATAGATCGCCCCGTTCCCACTCTTCCCTTGAGGGTAGAAGGTTCGTGAACGTTGTAATGGCAAGTGTAGACGGGAATGCATAGTCCACCAGTGCGGGAAGCTCCGCAATACCAGACAGGATTTTACCGTGACCGTAGTCCATGTTTGACTACTTACTTAAAGTGTTCAGCCATATTGTCGCACTACGCGCTGTAGATCTACCGGAAGGAAGTTTAATGTCGCATATAATGCTTTCGATGGAGTGGTTGGCATTGCGCCGGTTATAAGAACAGATGCGAGCCATTGAACCTTGAAACTTCTTTGATGTTCACACCCTTCTCAAGGGAATACTACAATACCATAGTAGATACTTGGCCTAACCACTGCTGTGTAGAGCCAGTGTATCGTTCTGTGTTCCAACCCCAATTTTTCCCCAATTAGACTGCCGCAGGGGGACCAACGCCATCATGGCTTTGCGAGCTCTGTCTGCGACTGTGGTTTTATATGATCCCAATAAAATTTATGTTAGATCGAAATGAGCTGAGGAAGCAATATGTTTATCAGACTTCGGCGTGCTTTATGAAGTCATTATCGAGATATACGGATTTACCTAAACATTTATAAGCCCGCAAACATACTTGTTGTTGTTGTTGTAGCAGCATAAACATTCCCCATACTTACATAGGGGGAATGCTGCTTAAGTGACAGTCCTTGGCCAGATAAATCGGAAACGTAGAATCGACTGTCGTGGAAACGCTGCAAGCATACTCGCTAACTTCAATTCGTTGGCTATTTTGTATTCTTTTTACTTATACGACATTACGCAGTTGAAAATGAAGTTACTTTTTCTCGACTAATATTTGTTTCTTTATTTTACTTTAATTGCAGAAAGATTTATACGTGAGCAAAGTTGATCCGGGTTCGCCTCGCGCCGAGCGTAAATTTTCAGCCGCGACCGCGCCATCGATGAAAACAAAGTGGCTGAAAGCATTTAGAAGCCTAAAGCCGGCTTCCGGTTCAGCACCAGCCGATAGGTGAGTAAATTTGAAGAATACAAAAACAAAAAAAAATATATATATCAACATAAAATCGATAAATCACTTAAGTTGAGATGCAAGTAATTTTTATAAGAAAAAATATATTTTTAAGATATTTGTAAGTAGACTTCATATGGAATATAACACCAGGAAGGCTGCGTTCGGCTGTGTTTAATTAGCGATCTTTCATATCGCAATACACTTCTTATTAAAAATATTCTCTTAAGTTAATTCTAAGTATTTTATTTACTATATACGCCATACATCATGTTCTCGAGAACCAGGTACCTACTTTTTAAGAAACGTTATGAACTGAACATTTTGCAGTTACCAATCATTTTCGTTTCCTTTTCCTTTTTCTTTTGAAACAAATTCAAATTTTAGTTTAGTTTTCAGTTTATGCAGACGCCTACATTTAATACCAAATAATGTGGCTCCAAAATAGAATTTCGAAATTATTTATGAAATTAATTTCAAGTATCAGCGTTGAGTTTGGGTAAAAAATCTACTATAAGTCATAGATAATATAATATGAAGCTTCGAGTTAAGTGCAAGTGCTGCCTTCTTGCACTTTGGGCGAGAACTAAAACTTACGTGTAAGTTGTGGTACGAGTATTGTCTCAATACCGGGCTACTGAAACAAATTGCGTGGGGCGCGGCCAAGATTTAGCTATAAATTTTTTGCTCTGCATATAAGGTTAGGTATAATTTTAAAGGAGGAATTCCAAACTTTCGTTAAAGCTTAATTAAAAAATTATTAAAAATATCTAGGTAGGTAGGTAGGGTGGTTGTCATAAAGACACACTTAGACCTTTCGCAGGTCCTTTGTGTCAAAATATCTAAGTTCGAAAAAAAAAAATTATTAAAAAATTCACACTTTGAGCCCAATTAAAAATAGTATAATTAATAAAAAATTTCTCACTTTCTTTTAAGCCTAAGTTAAAAACATAGTAAAAATATCCTCATTTGAAAAAAAAAGAAATACTTCAAAAAATTCCAAACTTTCGTTTGAGCATAATTAAAAAAATATAGAAAAAGTTGAAGTTTCAAAAAAAAAAATATTTAAAAATTAATTAAAAAAATAGCAAAAATATCCAAGTTTGAAAAAAATATATATAAAAAAGTTCCAAATTTTCGTTTGAGTCTAATTAAATAAATATCAAAAATACTGAAGTTTGAAAAAAAAGTTTCCAAAATATCGAAGTTTGAAAACAAAAAATTTGCCTAATTATATTAACAAATGAGCCTAATTAAAAAAAATAGCAAATATATCAAAGTTTGAAAAAAAATTAAAAAAAACACTCCAAACTTTCGCTTGAGCCTAATTAAAAAAATATATAAAAGTCGAAGTTTGAAAAAAAAAGAATATTTAAAAATTCCAAACTTTCACTTGAGCCTAATTAAAAAAATATCAAAAATATTGAAGTTTGAAAAAAAGGTTCCAAAATATCGAAGTTTCAAAACAAAAAAATTTTCAAACTTTTAACTTTCGTTTGAGCCTAATTAAAAATATATGAAAAATATCCACGCTTAAAAAAATCAAACTTTCGTGCGATCCTAATTACAAAAATATCTAAGTTTCAAAATAAAAATTCCAAACCTTCGTTTGAGCCTAATTAAAGAATAATAACTTTTTAAATAAAAAAAATGCCTAACTTTTATTAGAGCCTGATTAAAAAAATATGAAAAATTGCGAGGTATAAAAAAAACCTTAAAACAAAGTTCCAAACTTCCGTTTGAGCTTAATTATAAAAATGTCAACGTTTGAAAAAAAAAGAAAATTTAAATAATTCAAAATTTCATACTTTTGGTTGAGCCAGATTAAAAAAAATCGAAAATAAAATTTAAAAAAGTAGAAAAAAGCAAAAAATTGAAAAATGGGAGAACAATTTTTTTTTAAATAACTAAACATTTCATACCTTTGTTTGAGACAAATTAAAAAAAAATCGAAAATAAAATTTAAAAAAGTAGAAAAAAGCAAGAAATTGAAAAATTGCAAAAAAAATATTTTTTAAATAATTAAAAATTTCATACTTTTGTTTGAGCCAAATTAAAAAAAACAGGGAAAATAAAATCGAAAAATTTAAAACAGTAGTCGAAAGCAAAAATTTTAGAAACTGAAAAAAAAAATATTTTTTTAAATAACTAAAAATTTCATACTTTTGTTTGAGACAAATTAAAAAAAATCGAAAATAAAATTTAAAAGGGTGGAAAAGGCAAAAAAATTTAAAAATTGCAAAAAAAAAATTTTTCAAATTATTAAAAATTTCAGACTTTTGTTCGAGCCAAAATAAAAAGAAGATGGAAATAAAAGTTAAAAGGGTAGAAAAAAGCAAAACATTAAAACATTAAAAAAATATATATTTTTTAAATAACTAAAAATTTCATGCTTTTGTTTTGAGCCAAATTAAAAGAAATTGAAAATAAAATTTAAAAGGGTAGAAAAAAGCAAAAAAATTGAAAAATTGGAAACAGTTTTTTTAAATAACTAAAAATTGCAAACTTTTGCTTTAGCCAAATTGAAAAAAAAATTAAAAATAACATTTAAAAAAGTAGTCAAAAGCAAAAAATTAAATTAAAAACGAAAAATCTAATGATAGAAATCCTATATAAAAAATAGTTTATTTTTCTGTTAGGCCGAAGACTACAGTTACAATTCAAAGAAAAATGACTAGCACAATATAATTAGAAATTTGGAAGTCCTATGTTTCGGAAACAACTTCATATTTCCTTCTCCCTTTTGCACAATTTGCTGCTATTAGTAGAGCATCTTCAGGAAATTTCATCAAAATCGGAGCGTAGGACTTTATATACTTTTTCGCTTTACGCGCCTTGCTCCAAATGGCCATTTATTGTGAAATTTTCCCGACTAGTCTGATAAAATTGTATTCACTTTTATCATTTTTGCCTTTACAATACTATTAAAATTGCAGCAAATTTAAAAATGTGTTTTTTGGATAAGCATTTCAGCATTTCGTATGCATCCTGCAGAAATACAACGAATTATTCACAAAACCTTGCCTTTGATGGTCTATTATTTGATGGATGAAGTCATAGTAATTCGACCGTAACTAGAATTGTACCATTTGGAAATTGGCAGGTTAGAGAGGTAGTCAAATTAAAAAATTTGCCTCTAGCTGAATGCTTCAAAGAAGAATGCACAAAATGTTAGTTGGAAGAAAATAAATGTTGATGAAGTCAATCAGCTGATTTTGCCCATTATCAACTAGTTTATTTGTTGTTCTAACACTGACTCATTTTGAACGGGTAATTATTTGATATTCTAAAGATGTATGGGTAGCAACTGACATTACGTGGGACATGAGAAAAGCGCCTTGTTAACAAAAGTAGGAGAGGAACTATTTCAGCTATAAATCATACTGATGCAAAGTAGTTCAGAACCAGTAAGTAGGTAACTAGTAGTAACTCAATTTGTTTGGTTGTTGCCAGTGTGAAAAACGTTTGCAAGGAAGCGCTCTTAGCAGAAAAATAAGAGAGTTTCATATCATATTATCTATCCATATATGATTTATATTATTTGCACTTAATATTTATAATCGGTGCTTACTGCTAATTTCATAATAACGCAAATAATTATAGCATTTACACGAAATTATAAATCTAGTTTCAATCATAGCATATTAATATCTTTTTAAATACCCCACAATATCTATGGTGTAAGTAATTAAATAAAACTAAGTTAGCTTGAGAGTTTAAAAACTTGAGGATCAATGTGTATAATATACATAATATTCGGCTTTGACCAGCATATGGGGAGAGCGGGAACGGAGGATAGTAGGAGTTTGACTTCAGTATCTGGTTAAGCTTCATTTGCTTGATTTTAATATCTCGTAAGGTTTGTGAATGCACAGCAATGTGGTGGGGCCTTGTGGGGGCCTTGTGGGGGCCTTGTGGCTCAGGCACGCTTGGAATCAATCATAAGACCAATTTTCATAAACTCTAAGAAAAAGTTCACTGAACTCGAGTAGCTAATCATAAACTCGAATTACAAACTTAAACTGAATATTTCTTTTTATTCCTCAAACTCATTTGTAATGCAAATGTAGTAGGCAGACTTCCGTATGTAGAATTTAAGTTGACAAAGGAAGTTCCAAATTCACAACAGATTTCCTATATTACAAAACTCAAACGAAAACCGAAACCTTCTGCAAAGCCTCTTAAAATATATATGTAATGAATCTCTAATTAATAATTATTTACTCATTGGAACAATTCAATAATTAATTACAATGTGTAGATCAAAATCGAAGTGCAAACTTAAAATGAAATGAAAAAAAAAAAATGTTCCACTCTAAGTCAGAGCATAGGCCGGAGAAGTCAGAGTATAGGGCACAAATTATAACTAAAGGGTGATTTTTTAAGAGCTATAGGAAAGTTTTTCAAAAAGACGCACGTAAAATTCAGAAAAATTCATGAAATTTTTATTTAAATCGATAGAACAGTCCACATAATTTAATGTTTGGAGATTATTTCATGCAAATGTTGACCGCGACTGCGCTTCAAATGGTCCATCCGCTTAGTCCAATTTTGGCATACTCTTTCCAATGTTTCGGCCGATATCTCACATATAAATGCTTTAATGTTGTCTTCCAATGCGTTAATTGAAGCAGGCTTGTCTGAATAGAGATGAGCTTTAACATAGCCCCACAAAAAAAGAATCTAAAGGCGTTATATCGCACGATATGGGTGGCCAATTGACAGGTCCCGAACGTGAAATAAAATGTTCACCAGACTCGCCTCTCAACAAGTCCATTGTTACGCGTGCTGCGTGGCATGTGGCACACAAGCTTCACAACGCTTTTTTTGTGTATTTATTGATGGCTAATCGCAATTGCAGACATTTTGAAGCCGGTCCATCGTGCACCACAAAAGTACGTTCCATTTGTCAATTACGCACTCCAGTTTGCTCAGCGATAGCTTTTCATCGTTGTCACACCTCTGCTTCTAAGGCTCCAAAAATATCTTAAGCTCAACTGGGTGCTTCCAATGCAAGGACCTTCACTCAACAATCGTTAAATAACATAGCGCGGCCCTGTGACGATTTCTGGTAGGGCGGCATGACTTGGGCAATCCGTACGTTCAGGGTCAATCTATTGGTACAGACGCACTAAAAATGAGATCCAACACTGGCGTTTAATCAACGGTAGAGAATTCCCACAAAACGTCAAGCTATTGCTTGCTTTTCCAGCTAAAACATAGAATTGGAGAGCACCCGATATTCACGTTATCTGTTTCAAATAACTGTGCAAACAGCTTTCTAACAGATCATCAGAGAGTTCTGTAGCATTCTTTTGAAATATGTTTCTTAACAAGCAAAATGTTAAATCTGCACTGAATCTGAATCCATTTTTTAATGACCTATTGCGCCACCCTCATTTGATAGGCGTTGCAAAATTTAAGAGATACTACGGGCACTGTACCAAATGCAGCTATGCGCACTTTTTATTCGCTAAAAGTAAAGTGAATGCATAAAAATTGTGTACTCTATAGAAAAATTGCAAATTATTCAAACAGTTGCATATTTTAGTAACTCACAAAGTAAAAGCTGTTGCATGAAAGTTTTTGGCTTATGGCTGCAAAATCACCAGCCTACGCAGATAAACTCGCATATTCCAACGACTGTGCATTTCCGAGTACCTCCGCCAACACACATTTCACACTAAATGATTTTCCCAAGCGGTCGATGAGCACTTGCACTGATTGCGGCTGGTTGTGGCAGCATCAGGGAATTACAAATGAAGACTAGAAGCAACTTTGCAGCAGAATCTGCAAAAATAAAGTAAATAAAAAAACCAGCCTGGAACTGTAAAATGTAGAAAAAACGTAAGAGAACTCATATTTTTTATGTACGCGCACGCATACATGCGCACACGAGTGCATTACTTTGATTTGGAAAATTTTGCGCTTATGCATCATAACGGTAGGCCTTGAAAAATACAAAAATTGCTGCATATCGATAGTTGGAAAACGTCTCGTAAGCACACACAAATACACAGACAAGTCCTTACTACCCTAAATTAAAACCTGCGTGCGAGTACTAGTTCCGAAATGATTACCAGTTGTAGCTGAAGTATGTACTTTGTTTTCTATTTTCTCAAAGTAAGCAAATGCCCAAAATGAAAATGAAAATAAAAATTTGAAAAATAAGCAATAAAATTTCAAAGTGTTAAAATTTATAGAAGTAATCAGTTCTGGGCAAGTTGAAAATGGAAATTAATTAAAAAATCGTTATAAAAATCATCAGTTTTGGACGAGTTGAAAATGTGAATCAAAATTTACAAACCGAAATTTAAAAAATATTAGAATTTATAAAAATCATCAATTTTGGACGAGCTGAAATGTAAATAAATTTTAATAAGCCAAATTTAAAAAATGTTAAAATTAAAAAAAAATCATCAGTTTTGTACGAGTTGAATGTAAATAAAAATTAGTAAACCAAAATTTTAAAAATTTTAAAATTTATAAAGTAAACTTGGAAACATAACGATAATAAAAGTATAAGAAGAATATATTTGCATACAAATCTGATTGGACATTTTGCAACTGGTACAAGTCTAGTCCATTTCGAACTAGTATCACTACTTCTAGCTTGCTGAGTTTTTCATTTTTCATTGCTAGGTAAAAATAGTATATTTATTTTGCGTGAAAATCCAATTCCTATTTTTGTCACTGGTCCAAGTCTAGTCCATTCCAAACTAGTATCACTTCTTCTAGCTTGCTGAGTAGTTTAATTTTTCATTGCTGGGTAAAAATAATATATTTATTTTGCATAAAAATCCAATTCCTATTTTTGTCACTAGTACAAGTCTAATCCATTGCGAACTAGTATCACTTCTTCTAGCTAGCTGAGTAGTTTAATTTTTCATTACTAGGTAAGAATAGTATATTTATTTTGCTTAAAAATCCAATTCGTCCTTTTGTCACTGGTTCAAGTCTAGTCCATTTTTAACTAGTATCACTTCTTCTAGCTTGCTTAGTGCTTAATTTTTCATTGCTGGGTAAAAATAGTATACTTGTTTTGCATAAAAATCCAATTCCTTTTTTTGTCACTGGTACAAGTCTAGTCTATTTCGAACTAGTACCACTTCTTCTAGCTTGTTGAGTAGTTTATAATTTTCATTGCTAGGTAAAAATAGTATATTTATTTGCATAAAAATCCAATTCGTTTTTTTGCAACTAGTAGGAGTTTAGTCCATTTCGAACCAGTATCACTTTTTCTAGCTTCCTGAGTGCTTAATTTTTCATTGCTAGGTAAAAATAGTATATTTATTTTGCATAAAAATCCGATTCCTATTTTGTCACTGGTACAAGTCTAGACCATTTCGAGCTAGTATCACTACTTCTAGCTTGCTGAGTAGTTTAATTTTTCATTGCTGGGTAGAAATAGTTTATTTTTTTTGCATAAAAATCCAATTCCTATTTTTGTCACTGGTACAAGTCTAGTCCATTTCGAACTAGTATCACTTCTTCTAGCTTGCTGAGTAGTTTAATTTTTCATTGCTGGGTAAAAATAGTATATTTATTTTGCATAAAAATCCAATTCCTATTTTTGTCACTGGTACAAGTCTAGTCTATTTCGAACTAGTATCACTTTTTCCATCAAATATACCTTCACAGTCCACTTAACTGGCTGAGTAGTTTGTCTATTGATTGCTGTGTAGAAATAGTATATTTGTTTTACATACAACTCTAATTGGACATGTTGCAACTAGTGTAATTGTAGGGCATTTCGAACTAGTATCAATTCTGCTCTCAAATGCCAGTTCATAAACTTTGTTTCATGTTTGTAGAGTAATCTGGCTTTTCACTGCTAGATAGTAGTAGAAGAATATTTGCTTTGCATACATCACTAGATGGTAATTTTACACCTAGCACAAGACTAGTCCCGTTCGTACTAGTACCACTTCTTCTATCAAATAACAGTTCATCTTGTCCACTGCATATGTAAATGCATGAGTGTATGAGTGCAAAGAAACACATGTTTGTGTCGATCATATGTTTTAACACACACATCCACACACATACAAGCAAATGCGGTTCTGCCTTATGTAATCGTTGAAATGTAAAATTTTCAATGAAAAATTATTATTTTTCACCACTACCACTGCCGACGTCGCTGTTGGTGTGTGCGGCTGTCGTAACCAGAACCGTTATAGCTGTTGAAGTGAAATATTTGCTACCCCGCCTGAAAGTATGCCAAATATACATTCAATGCAGACTGACGATTGAGGCAACAGCTTACAATAAGGTTTTCTAAGCACGCGTCGTGTGAGTGTGTGTGTGCGTTTGCATGTGTGAATGTGTGCATGTGTTGACCAACATTAGTGATTTTATGCTCAGGATATCGAATATCAAAGCCGCGAAGGGAAAAAATAACGCTTCAAAGCAAACAAATCAAAGGCAGCAAAATAGATGTTTGTATGCGCTTAGAGCGTGAAAAAAGTTCGCTGAAAGCCCTGATTTGTGGCGCATGGAAATATGAAACTTTCACGTCGATTGCAGCTGCTGTAGCTACAGCTCGCAAAAACCAGCAGTTTCCATGAACAATAGCAAACTATCTGCTTTCCGTCTTCCTTTGCGATTGCTTGCCACAATAGTGTGTAGTTGTGTGTAGAGACGAGTAGATTGCCACAATAAAAGAGGAAAAACACCATGACTGACAGCATTTGCAGATTTTCCATTCAATATTACATATTTTATGCAACACTCGCTTCGCTTTTGCTGATATGTGTCAGCAATTGCTTGGCAGGTTGTTTGGCATTCGCTAAAAGGAAATACCAGCAGTCAAAGCCAAAAAAAAAAAAAACTAATATTATAAAATATTACATTTAACTAATGAGAAGTTCAATGCGGTTGCTTTGCTGTTTATGCAGTGAAATGCAGAACCAAGAAAAACTCAGCGCACACTTTTGTAAAATGAAATTTAAATAAGGTTGTACTTATCAGGCAGGCTTTCACATCAACGGCGTTTGATTTTTTACTATTTTTTTTTTGTTTTTTTTTTGTTTTGTGCAAAACTTTGGTTTTGTAACTTTTGGCTGCACAGGTCAGATGCTTGCCAACAGCTACAGTCAAACTACATTTCACTTTAGCTCTTTGCGGTTTACAATAATGACTGACCGCATTGTGGATTATTTACTATGAAATATTTTACTTTTATATTTATTATATAAAATACATTTGGAGAGAATGTTTCTGCTCAAATTACGTAATTGGTTGAGTAGCGTGGGTTGTGCAAAAAAAATTAAAAAATCGAGGAAGTGGCAAAACCAGAAGCTGCAATTTTATTGACCTTAAGAAATTTACCAAACCAATTTAACGTAAAATTAAAAGCCTTAGAAGTATCATTAGTATGCGGTGTCATTTGCTCATAATAGACTCTGACTCTTGCGAATACCACTACAATAACGGTAAAGGCGGTCGGTGTAATTAGACCATGCCCTAGGGAGGCTCTCCATAAACTGACACATGTTATCCCGGTAGAAGCCCATATCAAAAAGATGGCAGCCATGAGTGAATTTAGGTTAAATGAAGCGGGTCGCTAGAAGGAAAAACCGTATGGTCATGCCAGTCTTTTATTGCGATAAATTCAGATTACCTCGGCGGCAGGACTGACTACATCGTTCTCAAGGGACTTTAATTAAAGCACTTTGGCACTACACAGATAGGCCAAGTTGGTGTTGGAGCTGATATATCGCACCCTAAATACAAAAGGGTCACAACTCAAAATGAGCAGAAGCTCAAATATGAACGAGACGTTATCAATAAAACGGTCAACGGATGACATATGGCAAAAATACATTTTTTGTTTTTTGGTAGGACTGTTATAAGCTTACATGGCAAATTTCAGCGTGATATGTCACATAGTTTGTTTTCTGTGCTACTGTAAACAAGTCAAGCTCGAGTGTGGAAAATTTTGAGTTGTGCCTCTTTTGTATTTAGGGTGCGATATATTTTCATAGTCCTAGAATTGAAAAATCTGTGCGTATTCCTAATACCAGCAGTGTCTTCCAGGCGGATGTACAGGGACGACGGACGAATGTGTTTTTTTTTTTTTAAATCAAAGAAAAACTCAATTTTTTTGATGTTGACGATAATAATCATTTTACTTGGTTCAAGTAGATTTGTTGACATCACTTTTTGAATATGATATCTCTCAAATAGCCGCCTTGAGCCTGTACGGCGTATTGTGCCCGTTTTGCAGCATTTTCCATAGTTTTAGCTAACATTTCGGATGGAATAGCGGCTATTTCCTAACGGATGTTGTTCTTGAGCTCTTTTATGGTCTTTGGCTTATTAATATAAACATTTGATTTTAAATATCCCCACAAGAAGAAGTCAGGAGGCGTTAAATCGGGCGAACGCGGTGGCCAGTCAAACTTGCCATTTTTCGACATCAAACGACGAGGAAACAATTTCTTCAAAAAATCGATTCGGGAGCGAGCTGTGTGTGGTGGAGCGCCGTCTTGTTGAAAACAGAACTGCCTCATACGCTTTCGACGAATAATTGGCATCACAAAAGTGGTTATCTTATCACGATAATGCTTTTGATTGACGGTAACAGCTTGACCATCTTCATTTTCGAAGAAAAACGGCCGAAAAATCGTTTTCGCACTAACGCCGCACCAAACAGTGACTTTTTCGTCGTAAAGAGGTACCTCTTGAATTTCGTGAGGATTTGAACCTCATCGGACATGATGATTTTGTTATTTTTCTTTTGACTTCTTTTGGATGTAAATTTCGACAATTTGGGAGCGCTCGCGTGGCGTGTACTGTTCCATGGTAAAAATCTGCTTGGACTGACGCTTCTAACGCGATATGTCATTAAGCGATCTGACGTCTCCGTCAAAAGATACAGGGTTGCCAGAGGGGTCCGTCGAATATGGGCAACCCTGTATTGGCAATAGGGGAAGCTCGATCAGGAAAATGTCTGGCCTATTGTGGTCTCTTGTTGCATTCGTTAAAATTCTTCGGTCTTAATACAAAAAGGTAATTGGAGCCTTCTTGAACAGGTTCTGCGAAGTATCTGAAGTACGGTATTTTGCCTTGATTGAAGTTGTACATCTGTGTCAGTTTTAGATTAATTATTGCAATGCCATTGGTCGCTTCAAGTACATAGAGTTTGCCAGTGTGGTGCATCCCGCTTGCACGTGGTCTAGTGTCTCACTCCTACTATTGCATCTTCGACATCTGTCTGCAGCGGCATTTGGATCTCGCATTACATATTTAATGTAATTTCTTGTTGGAATCACAACATCTCTTACGACGAAAGTGGTAGCCTCCGTGTCGGCGAATATCGACCTGTTGGTAACCCATAAGTGCGCCAATTTTCGGTTGATATTTGGGCTCAGCAAGTCTTTTCGATACACGCCATGAACAACCATTTCAGACCGTCTTTGAATCTTCTCATCTGTTGACGTTGCATTCCTGATTTCGTAGGATTGATTCATCCGAAGTGGGGTGTAATTATCATCCGCAGCAATTGCAGCTTTGTGCAGATGGGAGTGAATCATTGAAAGTATTGCCCATCGCTGGCTATTACTTTCCCCGATCTTTCTGGTAGATCTCGTATACCGTCGCGGTTAAACTGTTCATCTTTTGAGGCTATCCACGGTACAAGCCATTCTTTGATGTCTTTATATGAGTGGAACTGCTGGTCAGCTAGACCATGTGCCATCGATCGGCGCAGGTGATAATCAGACGGCGCAATATCTGGAGACTATGACGGGTGGGGTAGGATTTCCAATTTCAGTGTTTCCAGGTAGGTTTTAATAGGTTCGGCAATGTGAGGCCGAGCGTTGTCATGCTGTAGAATCACTTTTTCATGCCTCTCTGCGTATTGCGCAGTGCTTGGCTCAGTCGCATTAATTGAAGTCGATACTGATCCTCAGTGATGGTTTCGCTTGGTTTTAACAGTTCATAATAAACAGGACCATCTTCGCAGCGTGAATATTCGACTGAGGCGATGACGTAAAAGTATGACCGGATAGTCCCCATGACTTTCTTGTCTTTGGATTGCTGTAATGAATCCATTTTTCATCACCTGTCACGATGCAACGAAGAAAACCCTTCCTTTTTTGCCACTGGAGCAGGGGGTTAAGGGCGAAAAAACGACATTCAACTTCCCCTGGTTTTAACTCATAAGGAACCCAAGTTCCTTGTTTCTGAATCATTCCCAAATCATGCAATTCAGCGTCTTCGAAGGTTTTTGGCCTTTCTGCATGCGGACGGTCATCAACATTAAAATCACCGTCTTTGAGGCGAAGAAACCAATCTCGGTACGTTGTTACGTTGTTTCACTTAAAGCAGCATCTACATAAACTTTTTGTAGCTCTCGATGCACTTCAGCCACCGTTTTTACCGAATGAAAGAGGAAAATCAGCACTTCCCGCAAATGACGATTATTCGGCACAAAATCAGACATTTTCACAAAACCAAAAAAAAAGTATATGAAACCAAAACAAAATCCCTAATGTGTCGAAGCAGTTTGCTTACCAAATGTCTAAGCTTGGTTTATGAAGTTTAGGTTATGTAAGAATCGACCAGCACATACTGCTGGCGGCATCTATTGACAAACTGCGCGAACTTAGTTGCGCACCTAATAGTAAGTTCGGTGTTACAGACAGCGTGAAGCCGCCTTTTAAATTCTGGTATCAGATATTTCCGCATTTGCATCATATTCATGATGCTGCTTTGCATAACTCCAAGGTACTTGTATACCTCTCCGGGTTCCATTTCTGTTATGTTGAGTCCCCTACTTTCCGCAGTTACATGTCGAGAAACCACTTTCCCTTTAACTATTGTGATCTTTCGGCATTTAACAAGTCCAATAGGCA
Organism: Anastrepha fraterculus; assembly: GCA_037575425.1. Lineage (NCBI taxonomy): Eukaryota > Metazoa > Arthropoda > Insecta > Diptera > Tephritidae > Anastrepha > Anastrepha fraterculus. Next base: position 15,175 of record JAYXIM010014821.1, read on the forward strand.
TTTTAATGTCATTGGAGAAGGTATCGACACATTTCTAAAGCTTATCTAGATGTTTGGAATTGCTGGCGTAGAGTTTTAAATCGTCAACTTAAAAAAGGTGGCTCAGCCGGAATCTTCCAGACTGTCCGTGCTTTAACACAAACCCATGTCCCGTCTCATTCAGGATGAGACTTAAGGGGTTTATTCCAAAAAAAAAAAAAAAAACAGAATGGACGAGGCACCTTGGAAGATGTCATTTCGAGTGTTTTACTCGATTGTGTATTGAGAGCTTTCAGAGACAGATATTTTTAGTCTAGTCCTCCAGCGTTGCATAATTTTTTCTAGGAAGAATAGGATATTGGGATTTTACCCATAGCAAAAATTTCTGGATTTCCCAAGTTTTATGCCACACTGCAGTCTTTTTTGTGAACTCACCAGTTTTCAGTTGTACTTAAAGGAAAATAGTGAGATTGTTCGAGTTAACCGCAAATGGGTTAATGAAACTTCCGTGTTGAATGTCATTTAATTCACTAAAAACCACAACAACAACAACAAACAATTAAAGTGCATTCACTAAGATATAACGCATGTGTATGTGTGCATTTGTAATTACAAGTCAGTAAATTATGGCGTGCTACAAAGTTGATGGCCGTCAACGTATGCGCTGTAAATATAAAGCAAACAACATTCAGTCAACGTGCACTTTAAGCGCACATCTAAGCATTGGATTGCACGACCCAAGTGGTTGTTGTTGTCGTTGTCGAACTAAATCCACACTCTCAACTTGCCAAATCGACAAACCATTGTACGATTTAAGTGCAATTTGACGCAAATGCAATAATTTGCTTCGCGGCTTGCGAAGTGACCGATCAAAATGTTACGTATACGACAGGTAGAACCCCAAATGAGTAATGGACACACACCGCAAATTGCACATACATATGGATATGCATAATTAAAGCAGCTGTGTGGAGATGGAACTTAGGTGATGGAGATGGAGCAGCGGTGTTTAAGGCTAGAAAATTTAATGCGCTTTAAGCGACACGAAAGGGATGTTGGCTATTGTTGACTTGGGTGTAATATTTTATTCGAAACTTAACTTTGCTAGTCATATAAATTTTATTATTACCAAATTACTTGCTTTTATTAGGCGTCATATCTCTGATTTCTCCGACCCTATTATGCTGAAGCTTTTTTATCCGAAGTTCGTACGCTCCAAACTTGGGTATGCATCCTTCATGCGGTCTCCGTATTATACGTACCACGCTGCTAGAATTGAACGAATTCAGAAAGTATTCTTACATTTCTCTTAGCTTTTTGGATCCTATTCCTAACTGTGAAGAGCGATGCTTATTGATTATCTTTGCAGAACTGAAGAATTATTTTATCTTTGTCTTTCAATTTTACTTTCTTTCGTGGTGCTGTTGACTGTCCGATGCTTTTTGAGAGAATTTTCTTTACTACTCTTTACTATACTTCTACCAAACGACTTCAGGCCCATTAGCCTAACCTCTTTTTGCTTAAAGGCTTTTGAAAAAGTCTTAGATGAGCAAATCAAAACCCAACTTGATACTAAGTTGATCTCTGAGGCACAACATGCCTACACTAAAGGGAAATCGACTGAAACGGCACATCATTCACTGGTGCAAACAGTGGGCACTTCCCTTCACAACAAGGAGTACTCTCTTGTCGCATTTATGGGCATAGAAGGTGCTTTTAATAATATTGAACCCAACGCTATTTTGTCTGAAATTGCCAAATTGGGTATTAATTACTCCATCCGAAAGATGATCGAACAAATGCTCCAAAGTAGAATAATCACTTCAGAGCTTGGGTTAAGCCGCATGAGAATGTACGCCGTCAAAGGCACTCCTCAAGGCGGAGTACTTTCACCCCTTCTCTGGAATCTCGCTGTAAGCAGTTTGCTCCGAAATCTCGAAAAAGCAGGCTGCAAGGTTGTAGCCTCTGCGTGTCAGGCAAACACCTGAATACCCTCACTGAGCTCATGCAACGCTCAATCAATATTCTGTCAAAATGGTGCACCGAATGCGGAATAAATGCGAATCCAGCAAAGACAGATCTTGTTCTCTTGAATAGGAAACAACAATCTCCTCCACTGCAAACAATAACCTTAAAAGGGGAATCATTACTCCTATCTGATTCAGCTAAATATCTAGGAGTTATTCTAGATAGGAAGTTGAGTTGGAGATTGAACATCGAAAACAGATGTAAAAAAGCTTTCATAGCTCTCTATACTTGTAAGAAAGCTATAGGCAAAACCTGGGGTTTTTCACCTCGGATCATTTATTGGATATATACCTCGATCATCAAACCGATACTCTTCTACGGTGCGGTTGTATGGTGGACAGCACTCGAAAAACGGTGTAGAGTAGCCACAATTGATCGAGTCCAAAGAACAGCCTGCCTCCTGATAACAGGATGCTTAAGTACAACACCTACTAAGGCTCTAAATACGCTGCTTCACTTGTTCCCTATCGATCTGGCTGGCAAAGCGATTGCAGCGAAAGCAGCGACACGCATGAATGCTATATCGAAATGGAATAAGTATCTTGGCCATTCGGCCATACTGAACAGGGACACTGTTATCTCTTCCGACATAGACTATCATGTAAGTCTTCCATCACCACCCTTGCTATTCTCCTGTTCACTCCCAACTAGGGAAGAATGGAAGACAAATCTAACCGAAATCGATGACCCGCTGATTATATATACAGATGGTTCAAAACAAGACGGCAAAGTGGGATTTGGAATCTTTTCCAAATCCCCTCACATCAATCTATCATTTAGATTACCCGACTACTGTAGCGTATTCCAAGCGGAAGTATGCGCTATCTGGTATGCTGCGAAAACTCTCTTAGAAAATAGAATATCACTAGAGGATATCCGCTTTTTCACCGACAGTGAAGCGGCCGTTCGAGCACTCAGCTCCTCTTATACCCACTCAGATGTGGTTCGATCCTGTCTCTTATCTCTTAACGAGATAAGTGTTCAGAATTCTGTCCAAGTTATCTGGATACCGGGTCACAGTGGATTCGAAGGTAACTGCAAAGCTGATGAGCTCGCAAGAGCTGGAGCTGCGCAATCATATGTCAGTAACTTACCCACAATCCACATTCCGCTCTCAACATGTAAAATGCTCATCGATCGAGAATTTCACAGCATTGCTGATCGGAGGTGGCGAGTGGAAACTACTTGCGTTACGACCAGACAAATCTGGCCATCCTACAATCTGAAACAGACAAAAACCCTTATAAGTCTTTCGAAACACGAACTAAGGCATATAATATCTCTTATCACCAGCCACTGCCTTTTGGGCACTCACGCACGTCGGCTCGGGGTTCCTCAAAACGACCTGTGCAGATACTGCGAGGACGAAGATGAGGAAGTATCGAGCAGACACTTGCTGTGCAGTTGTCCCGGTCTAGCCAGAAGTCGCCTCGCTCTTCTAGGCTCTCCAACAATTGACAATCTTTCAGTACTCTCGAACCTGAAAATCGAATCTCTCATCAAATTCTCGAAACGAATTAATATCTTTGACCAAAATCTACAATAAAACTCTCGGTTAGGTGGGGAAATCATATAACATAATGAGCTCTAGGGCAACACAACGGACCCAACTTGTGGTCTATGTGCCACTCCGATGCGGGGTCACCCTTAAACCAACCAACCAACCATTCTTTTTGCTCGAAATGCTCTTATTACTAAAGTCTCAGTTGAGTTTAATAAAAACTCTAAATTTATTCAGTTAAACTTTTCATTTTCACTAATGAAGTTTTCGCCTAATGAAGTTTTTGAATATTTATTTTAAATAGTTTAATTTGACTTTCTTTTTTAAATGCCTATTAAACCGAAAATATGTCCACTTAGCCTAAAAGAAAACAAATTTTAATAACTAAATAAAATAAAATAAAAAAATAAAAATGTAATGGGCTATAAATTGCATGAACCGATTTTTTTCTAGGAATTCCGACTAAAAAGTATATTATATAGTTTGTTGAATTTTTACAGATTTTGTAAAAAGTTTGCTTTATTTATTTTTTTTTTGTTTCTTTTTGTTGTAGTATGAACCATGTTTTTGTAAGAAAAAAATTAAGCAAAATAAATAAGTAGTTGAAACTTGCCAAAATGTTATGCACACTTGTTGTTGTTGTTGTTGATGTGAAAATTTTATGTA